>JARJDS010009039.1:0-11687 GCA_030264155.1 Atheta pasadenae | reverse complement strand
AATACTTTGGGGATGTTTTGTTGATTAAAGATGTATATCGCTCACATAACTTAAAATTCCTAAAAAATAAGATATAATAAAATTTCAGTCATAGGGCGGCATTTTCTTCAGTGCCCCAGGGCGGTACAAATCTTAATCCGGCCCTGATTGTTACGGTATGTTTAATTAACATCTGTTTTATATTATTTCTAAATTAAAAATAACCGTATAATATAAACATGTAACTAGAGCACATCGCGCACATGGTGATTAATTAATAATTAATTTAAAACATGGCAATGCACGCGCTCAGTGAATACGTTAATGCAGTTTCCAACCACCTTCTTGTTTTCGTTGCTCACATGTGCACCATTACAAAAATACATAATTTAATCGTTATTTCTGTATAATTATTGTAATTATGCTAATTGTGTTAATTCTAAATGCGTGAATCTATCGTAGATCTACGAGCAGTTGTGATCCAATCAGCGTGGTACTACAATCAACAGGCTCTACTCAAAACGACGAATGAAAAAAAAACAGACTGAGAACCTCAAACTATAAAACGTTGTTACGTCGTTAGCCACACCACATACACTTGAACTAGGCTGATACCAAGTTTAATTCCGATTCTCGTCAATGAAGAAAGCAACTCAAAGCAACTAGATATAAAATTCAAAGAGTAAAGGGAATTAATGAGCTACATCCTAAACTACTTATTTATTTATTAGCATATATGTAATTCTTTATTCTAGACTTTAAAACCATGTAGGAACATTTTTAACTAAGGCTGGTCTTGAATCCTTGTTCTATCGGGACTTCTAACGTACACCTAACAAAATATGACTACTCTTCTTCACATTGGTTCGTCGTAATTCTTAGCGTATTATTCTAATTTTTTGTAATAATAGCTCGAGGGCGTAAAGGCGTCCCTTGTGCTGCTTGTGCATTTACGATTTACATTAAGTCCGATAAGCAGTGCGCGCTTTTTCATGTTGATGTTGGAAAATGAGCGAATGAGTGAAATTAGTTATGATAATTCTTTCCACTACGATGGTAAGTTTCTCAACGTAAAAATGTACATCACAAACGCATTTAAATATTTCTTGTATAAATTTATATATAACGATATTTGAATATCATCAACCAAGTAAATCTACTAAAGTAAACCGTAACGACATCTACATTCACATTATGGACTAAAAACTATAAAAATGTTTGCTTGGATTACCCCCCAATAATATTTGTTTTAAAAGACAAATAATAACACAAAAGGGATTGTGCAAGGTGCACCAGTTCACAAAAGTTGGATGGGCTTGATGGCTTTAAGAATAATAGCCATTTGGCACCGACCTGAGGCCTCTTGATCGGACTCGAAGATATTGTCATACTTATACCGGCTTTACGTGGGACGTGGGAGATTTGTTTATTAATGGCACAGCAGGCAGTCTGAACATGGCATTTGTGCCTCCGATGTAGAACATTGTGTCGTTTTATTCGACTTCTTTTAGCACCTTCGCACTTTTTTTATCTTTTCTGTAGCTTAGCTTTTTTGTTACCTTTAACTGAAATTAATGGAATATTCTTGTTGTCACAACCTAATACAACTACTGCCATCTATTTTGAATATTCCAAAATTATAATTGTAATTTGCAAATAAAATATTTTAATTGAAGCAAATATTGAAGTCGTTTTCCTGTCAAAATCTGTTTTATAGATTATAATAAAACAAATTTGTTCGATTTAATTCAAATGCAAATTCAACACAACACAGGAACAAGAATAGGACACTCCAAAGGCGGTAAAACCAGGGACACTAGGGTGGAAAGTGGGTTCGACTCTCGAGCAAAGGCATTAGCATATAAATTAACGAATTAATTAATATATCCATGCGACCACGCTTTTGCATACCGTTGTACGACACTGCGCAAAATTATAATCGAACTCGAATTATTTGATTATTATCCATCAGCGCGTGCAAACATTTCTTTATTATTTAAATAAATCCAATCATTATTGGGCTTAACCTTGTTTCCGTGCATTCTACAACCCTATAACTTGTTCACAAGTTTATTATAGGTATATACATCAAATTTAAATATATTTAACAAGATAAGTTTTAAAAGTTAAAGGTAACAAATTTTAATTATGAGAACAGGAACAGATTTCTAGTATTGATTTATCTACGACTAAAACATCTTGATTGGGTTGGGATTTAACAAGATATTTATAAATTTTTGAACGTCCCAAGCAAGTAATTTAAAAACCCTAGTAATTTAAGAACAACTCGTAACTAATATCTGTTAATTGTGTAATTACTTTGTCTTCGGACGGTTTTTGGGTCGCACACAAGTCGCGCGGGCCTTGCAATCAAAAAGGAATCGAAGAGATAAATGTCTTAATAACTGAGATGGCCTATCTCTACCTTAGTTACAACGCGAGGTAGAGCCAAGTTGCTCAGTGAGTTATTAATTGGTAGCCGTTTTACTTCTTGTACTATTTCGGGAACACCCGAAGAGTTTTGAGTGTTCAGTTCATAAGCAGCGCAGATGCTTACTTCTGATCGTTCTGACCAGAAGTCGGAAGACGAAATTCCTTTTCGGTAGCCGCATCGCCGCTTTGTAGATCTCATCACTGTACAGCTAATGAGAAGGACGATCATTAACAGCAGCGTAATGAAGGTGAAATGAAGCAAGGAAGCAAGGGACGATTCAGAAAACTTCAGAAAGAATTATTGGATAATAAATATCTTCATTTTGAGCTCGGTTGCTTATCATTTAATTTTACATGACGTATCACGACCTATACTAAAAACTTAAAGTCGTTTTGGCAATATTTAACTGCAAAAATTGATACATATCTAACAAAACAGGTGAAATCTATTGTTCAGGTAAAGAAAGAAAACCATAACTCAAGCCTAATTAGTTGAACAATAGTGTCACAATAAACTTAAGTCATTGTATAAGATAAGAAAGTTTCAAAATTGTGGATGTTCATCTGTTTACTGTTGATGAACAAACATATTACTTTCCAGGTCCGTATTCCATTTTTGGTTCTAGTGTGTGATGTCTTCGCTTAACTTGGAAGCGGGCGCATGTCGTAGTCAGTGCATTATGTCATTGGTTGATTTATCACCTTAGGTCGGGACTGTTACCTTAGCATTGCTTCCACCACAACACACTCACATACTGAGGACATGTTTATCTTCATATAAACCAAACAATAAAATAACTAACTAACTGTTCGTTGACCTGATGTGGCTGATGCGTTTGGTTGGCACACGGTGAGCATGAGCAAGCAGCTCCGGCAACACATCGAAGAAAGGACGCCGGGAGAAGAAGCGCAACGAATACCGAAAAATAAATAGCGTCGTCCTCTTCAGGCAGTTCAGCGTTCAACGGCGGACAATGATAAATCAGGTACGCAACGGATGCGTTTGTGCGTGATGCTCGGTCACGTATTTATCTTATTACGTTTCGCTTACTTTTCTTCTGCTCCGTGCACGGACTCAACTATTTGGGGTCCCACCGAACCAAGTCGTCGTCGAATCAAACTTGGAGCTCCGTGCCTGGAACGTAGGAATACTGGAACGTGTTCATTCTGAACTTTCATGAGATGTACACTCTCGCACTCGCGATTCTTCATCTCCTCAAACTTCCAGAACGTTCGTCTTTTTGCTGTGTTTCACATGTCTAGTCGGTTACGTGCTACGTGGACGCATTGCTATGCTATGCAAGGAGCTCGGCTGTGATCAGTTCGTGTGCAGCAAGATGCACGAATTTCATTCATTCATTCATCGCGCCCCGGCCAGAAATAAAATCGCGTCTCGAGGATTTATGATCGTTTCGTCGGGATTTCCACCTAGCGCACACAAGCACTGCCGCTGCGATAAATGGCATTCTGTGGCTGGTGCGCCTAGATCTGATGCAGAATGCAGATATCTGCACGGCATTGAACGCATCAAACATCAAACGACTTCAACGAATGAATAGCATTGTTGAGATTAAGATGCACGACCAGATGATGAGTTTTTATTTTGGGTTCTCAGCACCTTTGATACTTCTTAGTGTTGGTCTTGTATTGATTTTGTAGAACCCAACAAATCTTAGCTTAGTTAAGCAGATTTTATTTGGTTACATCTTGTTTTATTGTTTAAATTTACAAATAGATCCAGTACTCTTCCATCCAGGAATATCTCGTTATCCAACCAATCCAAAGAAGTTTATTTTCGGCTTCATTGAATGTTCCCCATTCATTCTATTTCGATTCGGCTTGCCTTTACACTTCTGGGGCGCTTCCCATTCAATGTCTAAAAATGGCAAAGAAATGGCACGTTCATGGCGTTCGTTTTGCATACTTTATCTTGCCATTGCTAACGTTTGCTGTCCGGGAACGTGGATGCTGCCTCCGCATCGTAACGCAGAGCAACGCACGTATATCACCGAGCTAAGCTTGGCTAAAGACAGGACAAAAACGAAGCGGCTGATTGACTCTCCTAGTGTCTCATGCAAATGCGCTTATTTGTCTTGTTACATTCGGTTACGAACGTTACGAACGAGTCGTGCCTCGCATGTTTGACGTGCCATCCACATCCAATTGCAGTTCACATTGAAGCTTTCCTTCATTCAAGGAGTTGTGTGCGTTTCTGATTGACTAATTTTAAATAACACTTTCAAAGTAACTCTCACAAAAGAAACTATTACGAAACCATCAAAATGATACCACCATCAGTTTCTGTGTGATAAATTCAAAACTTTCAAAAAATTTTAATTTTGGATGTTGATAGTCAAAACTTGGAACTCTGGAAATTCATGGTTTATGCAGTGATCACTGACGCCATAGGGACTGGTAGTAAGCGGTATGCATAGTCATGGGCGTCATGCAAGAGCAAGCCAATTTCAATTATATCGCGATGCATGAAATTGCAATTTCGCGTATCTCATAGCAGGCACACGCATACTCGGAACACTCAAAGCGGACTGAGCACAGCACAAGCCAACCGACCATACGCACAAGATTATGCCCTTTGCCCTGAATTCGTGTCGAATTTCATTAGCTCGTTTTCAATTACGCTATTATCTGGCGAGGCGACATTTACGATTTAACCATAACAAACCAAAATCATTCTTTGAATCATTATAAATAAAGTTAATCACAACAGAACTGAGAACATATATCAAAATGACATTTTGTATCTTCAATGGTAAAAAATCCTCATATCAATTCTTCCTAGCAGATTACAGTCTCAAACGAAACAGATCCCCAGATAGAAATCACAAAGAAAAGGGTACGTTTTGTATGTGGTGTATTTCCATGAAATTTTCCGGCTTTTCGTCCTTGCCTCATGTTTCATTTATCACATGGACCACATGTTGCAGCAGCGCCCATGTTTCCAACATGGTTCTCGCATACCAAACACTTCGTTCAAAGCTGCATGTCGCACCATACATTGCCGCAGTTATTAATATTTTTTATGCAAATCCAGCTGCAAACATCAGGATCGACATCCTCACTTTGCCACTTCATTTAAATATACAACCCAAATCCCACAACGCTTGGAAAGCAACACATTGAAAGCTGGAGCAAACTCTAGCAGCCACAGCGCCCAATCTGGTGCCTGATGTGCGTGAAATGCTGGAAATTCGTCGTTTTGCTTATTTTGATAAAGGCGAAATTGAGACTTAGCAGCCGACTAATTATAATAACATGCCAACATTGCCAACTAGTTCCAACACAGTCAGACGTTTCAAGTCTCCAGAAATCTTAACAGAAGAGAAGAGGGTTGTTTCAGACGTTAGATGAGAATCAACACAACAGCTGGGGTGACTGTGGTGAGTGCCAACACTTTATAGATAATTAATTTAGCTAATTTTGGTAAACTTAACGTTTGAAATCACGTTGGAAGAGATCCCCGCAGCGATAATTATTGTTATTTATGTGGAATAGGTACTTACATTATATTTAATGGAAAACTAATTAGAAATTCTGTCTTAAGACCTAAGATCTGAGCTGTTTTAGTAACATTGTTTTTGTGATTTTCCCTTTACATGAATCTTGGCACTTTACTCTTTCACCACGAGATGTTTTCTCGCCTCCAGACTTGTTTATTCCGGGTGTAAGGGAATTTACGATATTGAAACGTCTAAACCAACGAAGAGAAGCAAAAACCACAAAGAATTCTAAGTGCTTTGCCAAGGTGCTTGTGCTTGTGGAAGTAGTGGTTTTAACTAAATCTAGAACTAGAATTGCCAAAAGGGAACCAAAAAGACATTTAAATCTACTATGTACTGAATCTTTTGCCCAGTTTCTTCAGGGGTTTTAGGAGTTGTGTGAATTTATTTATTTCCTGTTCCAATTGATGTAAATCGATTTCTGACTGTGTAAATACAATACAGGGAGAACTGTTTGATGATCATAATCAATAGTGATGAAAATAATTGGAAAAACGTTTTAAATTCTGAACAAGTTTTCGTGTTTGCTGCAAATTTGCACTTCTGATAGGAATAAATATTTGCATGTTAAGCACATACACCTCGGATAGGCAGCACGAAAGCACGACAGCATAAGATTTTGCTTGCATGCGTCGATGAAATTGCAGGAGTTTTCCTGACAGGGAGTTAAAGTTAAACATTGAGCCAACCCGTATTTGAAGAACATGAAGAATAAACTTGACAGGTTTTCCTATTCAGTTTGGAGAAGAATATTTCAAAACTTCAAAAATAAGTTGCTGTTTCATTAATTTTATCAATCTGTTTTGGACAAAAAAATGAGATATTTTAGTCGGAACCATTGAATATTAAAGTTTTTATGACAAACCTTGAGGTATAAAAAGATAAAAATTTGATAGTAGACGACATGCAAATGTAAATATTTCGAAACTTTTTAAGCTCCCCTGACACGGTCGCTTTCTACGCGCTCGCTGGGATAGAATAGGGATAGCAATGCCTTTTCGTCCGTATCTCCATCTCTCCAGTCCTTCCTCTCAGGCTGCCGACACAGTAAAAACGATTTTATGCCTTTCCTATAGAAAACGCTTCTTTGTTCCCAGTCCAGAGCTTGCACCGAGAATCGCCGAATCGAGTATTCAAGAACATACCTATTCCATTCCATTCGTAGATTCTCCATTGTTATATTAACGTTTTACTCTTTTCCCTCGCTTTTCTCGAAGGAATAGAAATACATACATATAAGAGCAAATACGAGCCGCACAGCACCGGAAATTCTCCAGCGTTTTGAACTGCTATTCGTACCGTTTTATACACATATCGCTAAATGTTATATTTTCCAAGGGGGTCGCCAAACGATAGCACCACGGCAGGACAACGGCAGGACAACGGATGCGCATAAATATAATCTAATGTCTTATGGGAAAATACAGGCTCCCTCTAAATGTTGGAAAGGCATTGCGTACATGCACGTTTTTTACGGGATTTTAGTGCCTACGGTTTTTTATAGCTTCGACTGTCCCCCCATCAAAACCCACGGTGCGGAGGCGCACACTTAGCAGGAGAGTCCGGTCGCTGGGACACTGCAATAGAAGGGCTTTTATTGCTGATGCTGCACATACATAAACAGGAAATACTCCTTTATTTTTAGTACTCTGGTCATTTGCAAACATTCCTGACTAAACTAAAATGAAGCTTAAGATCAAAGGAGATTATAGAAAAAAAAATAAAGTTCAACTTTCAATTGTTCAACAGAGTTTTTTTTAGAAAAGGACACACTGAAGTAATGTGAAATTCAATCGGCTGTGTCTTCCTGATCCCTTTCTTATCCCTCTCAAGCAGAATTGTTCAAGCAGGTATAATTAATGTTGTCCGAATGGAACTGTGAACCGAAAGCAATAACTATTTTTCCAACTGCCTTCTCGTGCAGTAGAACTTCCGCACTCTACCAACTGCTGTGCAGTTTTCTAGGTTGCTTCAATGGCTGTGTTTGTGTGTGTCGCTTTGTCAATTCTGACTAATGGTCAAACGGTGGATTAAGCGATAAGGAAATCTATTAAGACAACCCCGGGTGCTCTGTGCCTCTAGTTTGAAGGGGGCACATTTCAAAGAGCACATTGAGACTCTTTGGTTGTAATTCGATTTATCAAATTTATCAAAATGTCTCCCCCTATTTCTCTTCTCAAACAAATAGAAATGCCGTGTGGGTGAGCGGAGAACACACCGAGCACCTATCAAGTACATGTCATTAGTCACAGAAATGAATTTCTTCAAAGTCTATACTTCTACACCAATGTAGGAAATAACTTCTGAAGTCAACCAGAAGACAAGGAACCACAAACGACCAAGAAACCAAGATAAAACCCCTATATATTATTTATTGTTTGTATTCATTCGGCAAGTGAGTGTGCAATTGTCGTGAAATTACTTTCGCTTCTCCATAGTGATAAGAGGAAGAGCGTGGAATGACACGGAAATGTGAAACGGCACGATCAAAGAGTCGAGATTGAACGTCAAAGACCAATTGTAACGTTTTTATTTGATGCCCCTCAGCAATTTCGCAAACTTTATGTCAATGTGCTAAATCTAGGAAGCAACTACAATTTAAAATAGAATGTAATTAGTTGGGCTTAAAACCATGGATGATAAAGAGGAATTAGAGCAAGAATAAGAATGTTCAGTTTTCGGTTAATCCAACCAGAAAATTACAATTCCTTTTTCTTTTACTTCTAATCGTTTGCACCCTTTGAACATCCATTTAGTGCTAAGATTACATTAGATGTTTTCTCCCTTCGCAACCACTTTTGTATAGAAACAGTCTTTGGAACAGAAGATTTTTGATGATTGTTCTTATATTGTTCACCTCATCACAGAACGTTCCATAAAGTCAAAGCGTGATGCAGTCTATAGAAAGGATGTGAGAGCAATCGAAAGGAGGGTTGCTTCAACTAACTTTCAAGTGGCAATTACCAAAACCAGATACTAGAAAGCAGAAAGTGGAGAACACCAGAATATTCTTTGTGATTTTCTTGTGGTTTTCATCCTTACTAGGAAAATTGGTAATTATATTTCGTATTTTGAGATTGAAGATTGAGGTGATAATAATCCGATTACATTGACACCTTTTTCCCCATAGCTTTATAGGGAAAACTCATGATTGCGTTCCTGACAGTATTAGGGGAGCTGTGAATTTGGCGCAGCCCCTTTTTGTTTAGCTCACCTTTCCACTTTTCCTTACTTCCCATCTAAACCAAGCACCCGAAGTGGCCCAAGTGGTCAAAGCAGCAGATGAGTGTAAGATGAAATCCATTGACGCCGTACTACAGCCGAAACTGGAGGGTTAGAAAATTGCCAAACTTTAATTGCTTCCAGAGTGTGAGGTCCAGGTCTGTTTTCCGTACAAGTGCAGATTCAAAGCGATCTTCTATGCGGCTCGAATCGGTCGTACTAGTCGTGCTGCAAAGTGGGTCCCAAAGGTCTCTCAACAACAAACTACTTTCATAACTACCTTTATTATACTCCCGGATTGATATTGCTTTAGAACCCTAGTTCGTTCTATTGTTCAAACCCAATAACAACAATAACACTTTGGTGTAAATTGCACATGGGTCCATTCCCATCATAAAAAGACGAAAGCATTAATAACTTTGTAGATTCGGATCAATAATTAATGAATTGCAGCTACAAATTGCACCGAGAAACACGGGAACACGTAAATTGTGATAAGTTACGACCCGGTTCGAAGGACTATAACATGCATCATGTATCAATTCGAAAAGCTGCATTCTCGCCTGAATTCGCTCGTGTGCGATTGCTTGTTGGGCGATGCCTAGCATGGTTGCGTCGTTTATAATAATAAACTCTGATATGTAGGTGTTGCAGATGCATTAAGGGCTTTGGTTGACGGCGAGCCAACCGATCGAAGTCGAATCGGTATTCGACATTCCGACCTGCCGATTTATGTCGCCATCCAATGACTCGACATTCTGGCGCCAGGACACACCGACCGCACTCTAATTATAATTAATTAACCAATTTGTTCCTTTACACGATTTAGGATGGTAAAAAGAATTGAATTATTAAACAATAAAACAGGATGTTTAGTTTGCACCACAGTACATGACTTAACAAAAGTTTGGTGCACAACAAAATGATGTAAAAAACACGAGAAGAACCAAATAATAAATTCAAATCACCTATTGTTAGTCTTTTTATCCACCTACACGTCGCGCATCCAACCATTCAATTCGGTATGATGTGTGGTGTGCGATGATGACTTCCAACTTTTGCGTCGTCCATTTTTCTATTTTCGGCTTGTTAGCTTATTGTTCGTTAGACTATACTAGCTGTGAGCTGTTTCTCATCACACCCTTGATCATCAGAGTGTGACCACGTTTCGAGTGCTCGTTTTGTTTCATTGTTGCTACCAAACGAGGTGTTCTCAGTCTTTACCGGCCATTTTTAATCATCACCATCATCACATACAGCGGTTAGTTGGTAATTACAAAAAGGGTGGTCCAAAATTAGTTGGTTTTTGACGTGGCGGTGCTTTTGTACTTTATCTTTTCAAACCATGTACTAAATTTTTATCGATATATCGTAGAAATTAAGTCCGTATATAGTTAAAGCGTATCCTCTGGGACGGATTCCAGACTAGATACTGAAGGAGGGTTGTGCGTTCTCAGTTAATGGATTAATTAGGCACTGGTCGTCACTATAACCCCTAATTCTAATTCATGTAGTGTCGCGTCCGGAGTTAATCAATTTAATGTCTACCAACGACTTCGGCAAAGCTATGTAGGTGTTACCGTGAAGGTAATCTAACCTCACTTTTGTAGGTTTTTTTTCATTTTAAGACACTAAATCGTATAAAAATTAGGTACTGTTTTTGTACGAAAATTGTTCAGCACAGCTTTTTCAATAATTCTGCAATTTCGTAGCCACAAGTTATGAACAGTACAGAAATAAACGCAAAATGAGAAATGGACTAATTAACTTCCGAGTTTAATTTACTTCGCTACGTCAAGAAAAATAAAATTTAATGTTCTAACGTTTCCTATCCAAGTTTAATTAACCCTTACTTTGTTATAAATTTAATTTAGGTCGTAACCTAAAAATTCACAAATTAATTTAGTGCCTTCATCTACACTTGAATGGATAGATTTGTTGATGCTTTTCATGACTGTTTCTCGGCTGTTTGCAAATACATCACTTGAGTGTGAAATATTTCCGAAGCTCAGCTATGCTTTCTTAGCAAAAAAGTCAAAAGACGTTGACAAGGAAAAAGCGCTTCGTATCCATTACAGAAATGAATGTCCCGCTTTAATTCATCGTTTCTTTGACTTAGTATTTCCGTGCCGGGTTTCTTTTGCCTTTTCTTCCGGCTCTTGTATCCTTAATCCTGTATGAATTATAGATATGGCGTATATTTTTCTAAAAAGGTACAAAAAATCCTCCAACCGACGAATTGCGTTGAGCAAACGAACGAAAACGAACGAAGAAGATTTATCCGTCTTTTAGAGCCTGAAAGATTCGGCCGCGTTGGAGATGTTCGAAATCGCGAACGCCGGAAGTCCGTTTTTCCGTTATTACTTTAATCATAGGGCCCATTTGGCACGATTCGTCAGTACCGCATTGCTTCATTGATTTATCTCCCAGATTGTGTGGAAAAGCCAAAAAGATTTATTGTTTGCGAAAAAATACATGAAACATTTAATTTTGTTCAACTTATATCAAATAATTTAAAGTTCGGATCTTGGGCTT
>JARJDS010009024.1:0-32861 GCA_030264155.1 Atheta pasadenae | reverse complement strand
CATAAAAATAATTATCTATTTTAAGAAATAATAATATAATGTAATAAAAACAAATCTTGCAAAAGTACAAGATGATTTTGGAATCTGCTGCGCGCCCCCCCTGCAACAGTCTCGCGCCCTCCTAGAGGGTCGCGCCCCACAGTTTGGAAAACACTGACTTAACTTAACCTAAAAATGAAGATGTCTCATTTTAGAGTTAGGTTAGTTTAAGTTAGTTCATTGTACTTTTTTTAGTTGTATGCGAATTTAATGATTAATTAACCTAACCTAACTCTAAAAAATAACGTTTCCATTTTTATGTTAAGTTAAGTTAACCTACTACTCCTTAAAAGGGGACATTTTGTTTTTAGGTGAGGTTTAATGAAGTCATAGTAATTTTTAGGTTACATTCGTATATAACTCAAATAAGGACTATAAACTAACTTAACCTAACTCTAAAAATTAGCATTTTGATTTTAAGGTTAGGTTAAGTTAGTTTATGATAATTTTTAGGGTTAAATTCGCAAAAACCAAAGCAAATACTATGACTTAACTTAACCTAACTTCAAAAAGTGACTCTTGATTGTTACGTAAAGATTGAACTTATTCAAAAAGAATCTTTGTCTTTGGAACCTAAAATGTTTGCTCACTTACTTTCAAATATGATTATACTATAATTGCTTTATAGTTTAATATGAAATACAAACAAAATTAATTAAATTGACTGAACACAAGCATCATTTTTGGTTTATCTAAGTGAAAAAACAATTTATTATTATTATTAGATAACTGTATTTAAAAAAAATAACTGATCGTCTACGAATTACATAACACCAACACCAGTAATGCTGTAGCTGTAATAACTTGGTAAACTAATTATACAATAATACATTAAATACATTTAACCATCAAAATTCAACATGTTGGTAAAAGAAATCAAAACATTATTTAAAATATCCATGATATTCTCGGAATTATTCATAATCGAAGAGAAAATATAAATGAAAAGTGCCAGCTTTAATCCTCTATCCAAAACATACATACTAAAACAAACAAAAATAAAAAAATATATTAATAAGTAATAATTATATTAAAAATTACATAGACAACACAAAAAAAAACTTACAAAGCTTGTTGTACACGACATCTCGGCAACGATTTTAAATCCTCCTTCATACAATACTGCCGAGTACCCAGTATGCAATGCGTCAAATATTGTTCAATCGACATCAATTGAAAGTTAATGTGGAACGTTTTTTTCTCTTGTTCGCTGAGACCTTCTTGTATACTCAAAAAGCGCTCACTCGAAAACTTCCAATTACGCGTCGTAAAGAATTGCAATAAATCCAAACCGTCATGGATTTTATGTTGAATACGAACCATACTAAAAGTGAAAGAACAGGTTAATAGCGGTTTCTTTTTGTTGTTTTCATCACAGCACGCTTGATTAATAACTTAACGTGTTGAAATACCATCCAAAGCGTTTGTGTCCCACAAACAAATGAATATCAAAAAAACTTGTTTGCTTGTTTTTTCCAAAGCACACTAAATTTTAATAGTTTCATATTGTTTAGTGCATCAAACAAATAAATAAAAATACTTGTTGTGTTTACGACAAAAGTTGTTTTGAAATTTATTCGCGATAATAATATATGAAGAAGATTAGCAGCTCGCAATTGGTGAAACATTTTTTGAATCTACTCCAACCATCATTATCAAATATTTGCGATATTCAATAAATTATGTTTCTAGAGTGCACGCAAGCAATCAATTGATTAAAAAGTCTACAAAAATAATTGATAACCATAAATTTGGTAAGTATGGTGAACTTGGTTGGTATTTTTCCAAAATATTTCTGATATAATTTAACCTTAAAGGTTAACGCCAACTGGATAAGTTTACAAAAAAACGTTTAACGTTACAAACATTATAATATATGCATTAATTTTAATTGTATGTAAATTACGATAAAATAAGATTATGTTAATTAATTAATACGTACAATCTTTTTTGTCTAAAGATGAACATTAGCATATCGATGAAGTAAGCAGGTAGCCAATGTGTGAAGATGCAGTATAGAGTATGGACGAAGTGACTGCTGCGGATGTCACCGTCCGGATACCAAATCATCTGCTCGAATGGATATTTGTAGTAAACTTTTTTACCGATGCGCAGAATCTCGCCCCAAGTGATGTGGAAAACTCCGTCATTAGTGAGGTTATAAACAGGTACTTCGTTTTGCCTGAAATGTTTTGTTATGATTAAGATATTAAAGTTTAAAAACAAAGTCAACTAATAAAAAAAAATTAAATTATGTTAATGTGTGTTAATTACTTTTTTTCGGTTGCAGTCTTAAATGCGATTGTTATCATTGCATTAATGGCAACATCGCATGGGACAGTGTGAGCGTTAAATTTCGCTTCACAATGTACAGAACGCAAAACACCTTTAGCTGATGCTGCGATTATTCCCATTGGACCGTTGAGGGTATCTACCCAACCAGAAACAGGTTCAACTCCACATGGTGTTACTGAAAATTCAACAAAAATTATGAAGAATAAATGAATAATTGGTTGTATTGTACGTTGTCTAAGTACACGAAACGTTACACTACTCAACAAAATAACAGCACATAAATCTTGTTCTGATTATTTGAACCAGGGGCTTCCAAAGTACGGCCCGCGGGCCGCCTTTAGAGCTTGCGTATGTTTCAATTGCATATATTAAAGATTTGGCCTTCGGAACTTACTGGAGCAATCAGTATGGCCCCAAGACCGAAAAATTTGAAGACTTCTGATTTAAACTAATATTAACTAATTTTGATACTATTTTTGAATTTGGTTTTCGTTTTTGAGTAAGGATTTTTTGAAAAGTTTTCTTGTTTTGGGTGTCATTGTTGGGTAATGTCGACTTTATCTCTGCTTTAAAATATCAGAATTGAATGTGACAAGCTTGTATGTATTCTCAATTAGTTACTCGTCAATAAGCACTAAAATTTAATCACTTGCTAATTATATTTGTATTTTTTATAACTACTGTTTTCGAAAAAAATTGTTTTTTTTGCGAAGATTTGCGGAAACAGTAAATATGGATCACAAAATTAAGATACTGCCGCGATCAAAAGCCGATTTTATAGTAGCTCAGACAGTCCATTTGCTGAAAGGTTAAATTTGGTATCATGTTTATGAGAAATTAATTTTATATCTAATGGTAGCACCTACATACACCTACCCAATAGCATTAGCGTATAATTTGTTTTTAAATTTTCAATCATAGTAAAATTTTATATAAAAAAACGGATTGCACATTCGCAATCAGCACATCAAAAATATTAAAATTGGTTTACCTAATCTGAACAAGATTTTCACTGTTTACCAGTGTAACAGAACATAACCTCAAATGTTATTTTTGAATATTTACCAATTGATGGTCGTACAATAACCACATTCATATTATCTTTTTCATTCGCAACCAAAACTTCTGCCAAACGTTTACTGTACGTGTAAGTATTTGGATGTGGCTCAATTAATTGTTTTGTTATGGGCATTAATAAATCGTTGCTTAAATATCTGGAGATGTCAATAACTTGACGTGGATCATCTTTGACATCGTACACTCTTTCTTCAAAAACGTCGAGATCGGCTGAACAAAACGCTGTGCTCATGTGCATGAAGACTATCAACTGCGGAAGTTTTTTCACCAAATCAACAACCCGTTGTGTTCCGGCTGTATTTTGTTCGATTGCATCTTTTAGTGTGGCTTCTAGTTTCAATGTTGCTGCACAATGAAAAACGACGGATACGTTGTCAATTAATATTTGCAGTTCTTCATTAGAAATTCCTAAATTATCAGTGATTAAATCGCCATGGACTGGAATTATTTTTGATTTTAAGTGAGGACTTTTTTCACGCAGTCTTGAAAAGCACTATAAAATAATTTTAAGTTAGAAGTTTTTGTTTACTTTTAGAGTTATGGTATTTAAAATAATACCGGTGTTTTCCAAATATCATCAATTCGTTGTTCAACTGTTCGTCCTCGCTTTGGTCGCATAAGAATATATAAGTTTCCGACATTATCACAAGAGTATAATAGTTTTTCAACGAGGACTTTACCCATAAAACCTGTACCGCCGGTGATGAAAATGTTTCGGCCTCGGTACCATTCGATGATTGATTTTGTTGGTTGTTGTGCTGCCATTTTGTTTTTCTGGAGATAGACAATTAACATAGACATAAAAATGTTATTGTTTTGAAAGAAAACTGATTGTTAAGTAAGGTAAAAGTGTTGTTTGTTAGCTTTAAATTATATTTTATTATTTATTAATAAAGTGGTATAGGTCCGGTAGGTTTTGGAGCAAAAAAATTAATTTATAAAATACAATTTACATGTAGTGAGTATTCTGAGCTATTTTTCACGCTAGTTTTTCCTTGTAACCATTGAACACGCACATGTCATTACGATTAGTAATTGATAAATTAATTAACTTGCCGATCGTTTTGAGGTATTTTCCAATTATTTTAATTGTTTTGTTATTAGTTTTTTTTCCTTCGGTAGTTACTTCGAGCGTCTTCTTTTATTAGTTTTTATTAAAGAAATTAAACCAAACATTAACTAACAATATAGAAAACTGTAAATGAAAGTTTAAGAATTACCATTAAAACTAGGATTTTATGTTATTAGTTATTAGTTTTATGGTTTTAGTGAGTTTATAAGTTGAGAAGTTTTATTTGTGATAAAAATTACAAAATTTACGAGTTTAAAATGTCAATACTTAAAGTTAAACCAAGCATGAAAGTAAGTAAAGTTTATTTAATAGTTCTCGATAGTAGGATACATTAATCGTGGAAGTTGCGCATGCGCCAGTTTGAATGCATCGCGCTGATTGGTCGACATCACACAAAATGAATAATTACATTAATAAGTAATAAATGCCAAAATGTATGAGTTAAACTTTTAAAAAATTAGTAAGTATAGAAATTAGTACGTATTTTTATTACAAATAAATTTCATTACAGAATATAAACGCAATCTAACACAAATTCGGAAGAAAATTCGAAAGTATTAATATTTGAATAAAATACTACAAATATAAATAAGTTTTTATATCAAATAAGCGTAAAATACACTTGAACTTCTTGAATTTAGTAAGTAATAAAAATTTCCTATTCATTAAGCACAATTGTGTCAATGACACTTCAGTTCCGTACAACGCGTCAAGAACCACAAGACGCACAAAGAAATCTGAGGTTGTGCAATGCAATTATGGTGCATATGCTCTATTCCAATAGAATTTGTGTTTTTTTCTATAGATTTCTAAATAGTTTAAGAAGTTGTATACAGTTAGAAGGCCGAAAAAAAGTGAATTTTCCAGAGAACATTTTTGAATTTATTGATCCAAAAATTGTCTGCACATATTATGGTATCTTTTAACTATATTTTAAGATTTAGTACTAAAATTATTTATTTGGAAAAGAGCTACATGATCTCTACTTAAAAAAGCACGTTTTGCGGTGACCACTATATTTATGAACTGATTCATCTGATATTCAAAACCTAAACAGATTTCGTTAAAATAATGTTAAATCTAGTACTTAATCGAAGGAATAAGCAAAATAAAAAAAATTGACACATTGGCGGTTTCTCAAAAAAAAATCGATTTTTCACCAAAATTTCGACGTAAAATTGTTTATAAAGAAAAAATCTATTTATCACAGAGAAAAAATCTCGTGTTCAAATTTGAGACTAATCGGTTTAGCCTTTTTCGAGTAACGTTGGTCACCGACTTTGAAAACACCATTCTGAGAAAAACGCCAGAATGCACTTTACATGCTATATATCTGCTTGGGTCAAATTTGTTTGTAACTTCGAAAATATTCACAGGAACGATATGACATTTTTTGTGTGTAATCTTAAATATATGTACATTAAGAAAAAAAAAAGATTTTTTGAAAATTCTAACTGTATGTAAGCCTTTAAGAAAATGAACTAAAGTCAATAATTATTTTCTCATTAGAAAATTCTTTTACACTTGAAAGAAAATTAAAACATTAATTAGTGAAATAAAATGAAATTTAGGTCGTTTAAGTAAGTAGTATTATTGAAATTGTGAAAGTTACGTTAGTTAAAGGTACATCTATTAAAACTTCATTAACATTGTGTAATAGTTAGCCTATGTCTATAAGAAAAGTTGATTTTTGGCATTAATCTGTGCAATGAAGTGAATTATATCTAAAGAATGTACACTTAACATAAACTTAAACATTTATCTGACATTTATGTCTTATTGTTTTGTGTAGTTGTTGCATTGAATTAGAAAAACAACTAACTGATTTTGTGTGAAATAAATCTTCTTCTTGTGAAATGCGCAACACACCTTGCACAATATTTAAATTGCCCATGCGCACGACGTGATATTCCGCTAACATGCATTTTGGCAGATGAAAAAACGCTTTTCTCTTATGCAAAGAGGCAAAGAAGTGCATGAGACCGAAGAAGTAAAGAAAACTAAAGAGAAAAGTAAAAGTTGTTTATTTGATTAATGTTTTAATTCTTTCTGTTTATGTTAATGTGATTAGGTGTATAAGTTTTCGTATAGTACATAAATGCAGTTTCGGAAAAAGGAATAAATTCCATCTAGAAACTCAAAAAGTTCTTGTCAAAAACATCATTAAACCAGTTTTGTGCTTTTTCCTGATGCGATATGCTTAAAAGGTAATCAGCCACTTTCACTTAAAAGTCGCTGCAGTTTGTTGGCGAGTGCAAAAATTCTATGCAGTCTAAGCAGCCAAGAAAGTATTTGTGTTGCGCAGTTGGAACGAAGTGTATGCAATAAATCGTTTTGGTTTTACTTTATTGATGGTATGGTGTAAGTTGTCATTGCTTGTTTATTTACGAATGGCTTTTCTTGTATTGCGTAATCATAGTTGTGTGAAAATAACCATTAATTTGGATTTAATTACACGCTTGCTTCGAGAACGAAGCTTGTTCAATTGATTTTAATTGAAATTACAATATAATAGAGAATTTATTTGTTGAACTGTTTGAAATTGATTTGTTTAAATTTGTTTGACAGTTTTACGCGTCGGAAAATTTAATATTTTCACTAAAAAATTGAGTATATTCAAGATTTAAAATTCTAAAACTGTTTTCAGATAAGATTGTTAAGTAGTAATTATTGTTTTTTTTAGCAATTGAGAAATAAACAAAAAAATGTTTTTTGCAACAAAGTTTAATAATAACTTAATCTAACTACAATCTTACAATCATTTAATCTTCATTAGAGTATTGCATAACATAATTAACATTATTTGCATCGTTAGTTTAATCGATTAAGCAATAAACTTAACAAAAGTCAATAAAACAGAAGAAAACTTAATAAAAACGTGTTAAAACGGAAATCAAATAAATTTAGTAATAATACTTAATAGTAAAGAACAAAAACATTAAACATATAATTATTAAAACTAAGTCTTAAGTTTATTTTGACAGTTAGTGTTAGTTTTGTTATTATTTTTATATAAACCTAATACATAATTTTGTGAAAAATTTAAGTTTCACTTACTTCAATTGACAATACTTCTTAAATTGTTTAGATCTTGTTTGAAACAAATGAAAATCAACCAAACTGCGCAAAGTTTAGGAATAGAACACTCGCGTATGAAAATATGACTCGAATTGTACTTTCACGTCTTCGCACCAAGGCTGAAGACATACTGAAGTCGTACCTAGCCATCAACAATAATATATACGCGCGGACTATGAGCGCAACGTTAATATATCTATTTGGTATTTATTCTAGTGGACTGTAAGAGTGTTTAGTGAAAAAGCAATGGTGGGAAGCGTGGAATTAACTTCGTAATTTTTTCAGTTAACAGTTTTATGGTAATAACGCATCATTACTTTTTTGTTTATTACACTGGTGAGCAAAATAAAGCAAAACAATCTTGAATAAAAAATAGGAATAAAAACATAAAGCTTTCAGTATATATAGACTAATATCTTGATCATCCTACATTATCATCAAATTAACTAACAAAAAATTATAACACCCCTATATTCCACTTCGAAGTTATAACTTCAATAACATATAGGTTTGCATAGTGCTTTAAATAAAATTAAGCATTAATAAAAAAGTATTTCTAAATAATTTCATGAGAAACAAATATAAAAAATTATTATAAAACTAGTAGTCCCGCACTCGATGCGTGCGTCGCAACGCCGCATATCTCGCGCGTTTTCATCATTTTCTGCAGCTCTTGATAAAAACGTTCGCGTATGCACTTGCTTAATTAGAAATTCTTGATTATCTTTAGCTCTTAATGGGAACGCACTCGTAGAGTATTATCAAGTCAATTTAATTTTAATTTATTGCAAAATATTTTTTCTTGCGTTGCTCTTGTGATTATTATGCAAAAAGTCTGGTCATATTAACTGATACTGAAGAGGCTCTCTTCACGTGTTTCTCTTTTATCCGTTTATTTACCCTTCTGCTTTGAATTCATTTTACATTATTACTTTGTTTGGATCAAAAATCGTCTTGGTCGCCACAATGTGGTAATGCCGATATTTTCTATTATCGTAATACTTTAATTTTATTTATATTAATAATTCTCATTTTAATGTTTTTTCTGCTATTGGCATTTAATATTTATACGTTTGACGTGTCTTTTGTTTCCTTCGTTAGGCCCAGTTAGGCCGCTTTGCTGCTCATTTTTTTTTGGTTTTCTCATTTTACGCGCACTTTTCTAGACCAAATTCTAGGCTTTTAGGAGGAGTTTGCGAACTAAGCCACGAGCAGTAGATTCATAAATATTAATAGATGTTTCAACCCTTAAAATTTAATTTATACAAGTAAAATATTGATCAAAAACTATTTAAAATACAAATTAATAAAATGAAAAATAATTAAACTTACATTCTCAAATTATCTGAATAACCTTACATATCCTAACCTATCTCTCCTCCGTCCTCGAAATACATTCCTAACAAAAAAATTAAATAATATTTAATAAATCAACAAACTAATAGAATTTGTTAAAAGTAAAACTATAATTCCTAAAATATTAGAATAAATCTAATCTAAAACTGACAATCCTAACCTGACCTTCCTTTACCTTCTAACCGCCAAGTAAAGAAATAAAATAATATTTAATGAATTCTAACTAATAAAATGTATTTGAAGATTTTAAAGGTATTATACAACTCAAATTTGATGATTGGTTCATCTTGAATGTCGAATGAGTTGTGATAAAACGTAACGGACAAAGTGTTGCAATAAGCTCCGCGTCCGCAGACTTTTTGTCAATCGATCTACATCCTATTTTCGTTAACATTTTTCTGTTTGTCTAATTCTTTGGAGTCGCCACTCTTTTCTGTGCTTCCCACCTAAACAGTCGTGTAAAAACAGATAGAAAACAATCCTTAAGTACACTAACAATGGTGTTATACAAGGGC
The DNA here is from genome assembly GCA_030264155.1 of Atheta pasadenae. Lineage (NCBI taxonomy): Eukaryota > Metazoa > Arthropoda > Insecta > Coleoptera > Staphylinidae > Atheta > Atheta pasadenae. The sequence continues at coordinate 23,429 of JARJDS010009024.1, read as the reverse complement.
GCGACAAAGCGTTAAGCACGGCTATGCTACCTTCATGAGCGCATAGGGCACACACCTGGGTTAGGACTGGACTGTGACGTTAGATCAAAGTTAGAGGAAATTGGGAAAAAAGTCTTAAACCCCAGAGAGTTAATTTCTACATCTGATGATATAAGTCGCAATGCTGAGCAAGTGCGAGCACATCTCCTAAATTATTAAAATATAAAAATATTAGGATATATGATGTAATGTGTAACTCGATAAAATCAAAGTTGCGGAAACCTGGGGAAAACCAGTAAAAACTTATAGTAGGTTAAATTCGGATCTGATGATCTTAATAAATCTCAATGCCAAACAATGCAAAGCACTTTTTAAAACTCAACTCAAAGTGGAAAAATACTTTTTATTTGTACTTAATTTGTTTTTTTTTATTTTCCAGAAAAGTATTTATTGTATAACAAAACAGAAATTGATTATTAAAAATTAAAATTTTTTATATAAAGATATATATTTTATATGTATATATGTTATTGAATACCGAAGATTTCAGCCCATTTTTTATAATTTAGTAATTGTGATCCAATAAATGTTGAGTTCGTCTAAGTTTCTTTGGATTGGATTATGTTGATTTCTAAGTCCGTCCTTGGTATTATTGTTGTTTTTCTCTTTTCGCGGATTACATAACAATATTGTGAAGATTACAAGCATAGTCATCATCATTGCTACAAAATGGATTTGGTTCTTTGATCTCATTGTGAAACTAATCAAAAATTAAATATTTAAATTAGAATTTTTTAAAATATTTGAATAACTTTCGGCTTGGCTTATTTCACACTCATTTACTTTATACAATTGTTCACACCTTCATATAAAAATTCAAACTGTCTTAAATATGTTATAACAGTATAATTTTGAATTTTGAAAAATATTTGAAATACAGGGTATAAATCTTCAATACATGCATTACAAGGATTACAAGCATACCGGACTCAAGCAACCGGTATTCGGCAAAGCAAGCCTGAGCAAGCTGATGGCATAATGCAGTATAATGTGGTATAATCCCTGATTGTATCGTCAACCAATCAGAAACTGACAAGATTTTTTCTTATGCAGATATTGGTCGGTATCGGTCAGTATCTAACTAACTTCCGTCAATTAAGAATTTTATGGCGAAAACAGTAATTATAAAAACATACTAAAACAATTAGAATGTGATTCAATTTTAGTACACATTGATAAGGACAAGTAACTAATAGACTAATAGAGAATTCATATGAGTGTGTAATAAGCGAATAAGCAAAATTTGCAAAAAATCATAACTCATAAACAAAAACCAAACGAAAATAACGGATGGCATATTCGTTAGCAGAGCATCGAAATTAGTAAAAATTTATTTAAACGGCCAGAACAATTTTTTCACTGCCTACCAGGGTTAACAGAAAAACTACAGCTTTTTTGTCAATTAAAAATATTGGTTTTTAAATAACAAAAAAAGGAACCCCTAAATTTCGAATTTTTTAAAAATAATACATAAATAATAAATAATGCTTAGGAATTTATTAGAAATTGTGTTGTGATTTATAATAACACTTTAAAAAACAATAAAATAAAGTTATTTTCTAATAAATTGTTTGTACCACATAAAACTAGTAATCATACTTAATGAATACCAAGTCATAACATATGATAAATGTTCATTTCTTAAAGAAATCCTAGTTTGCCCACCAATTGGAGCATGTTCTCTTGGAAAATCAGTTGTAGCATCAAGAAATATTGGTGATGCTCCAGTAACAGCTGACATTTGATTTAAATCCCTTTAACATAAAATAATTGTGTTTTATAGTTATAGGTTAGGTTCCTAGTAAACCAAAATGGATAATTTTTACCTGTAAAACCATGCATCTTTTGATTCTTTATTAGCAGGCATAAAATTAGGTCGGTTTTCATGCAAACGAACAATACCAATGACATCCACTTCACCTGTTACTTGACCTTTTCCTCTAGTAGCAGGATCTTTAAATTTACCTGGAACCCATCCTCGATTGATCAATATAGTTTCACTAAAATCCAAATTAAATTCTTGTTCATTGCTAATTAAAAATTAGTAGTACAGTAATGTAGTAATACAAACTCCCTATCTGCTAATTTAAATGGTGTAATGACTAGATATCCTTGTGTTTTGTTGTGATCTTTAGAAATTAATGCACTTTCTGTAGCTGCATCTCCTTTAGTTAACAAAGTTCTGGGACCCATGTGCAGTTCTTTTTCATGTAAAAAATGGCCTTTTACATGTACAGGTTGATATTCCATTTGTTCAATTTCTTCTCGATTGGTGGGTAAATTTTTTGGTGTGCTTTGAACACACTCTTGTAATTCTTTTATTAAACTTTCTTTCCAAGCTTTTCTTTGAACTTGCCATGTTCCTAATGCAAAGGTCGAAACTGGTACAACCTATAATTAATGATATTAGGTTTATGTTATTTACTTTGAAGGTATTTTGAATATATTTACTAAAAGTGACCATCCAAATACTCCAATTGGTTTTCCCAAATCTTTTTTTCTAATAATGTGTGAGTAATGTTTAAATTGTTGATTAAATTTTGTATAAGTTTTAAGTGTTTTTATTATAGATCGAAACATAATCAATGTTATGAGGTTTAATTATTTAAAATTATGGTTTGAATATAAGTGTATTTCAGATGTTTAGAATAATATTAGGTTAGGTCAAGTGGAATCAGTGGAACACGGAATTGCACGGAGTTGCACGGAGTCACACGGAGTATAGATCACGTATAGATTGGTATTCTGTTTCAAAATATAATTGGGTTTTAAAATAGCTTATCAAATAAAAACTAAGGAAGTGCGAAACATATTTATGTCATTAAATTAAGTTAGGTTAAAAAAAACGAATTAAAGCTTACAACTGGTCATGGGGACTTTTGAAGTTCTATTTATAATGATAAACTAAAGGTCTCCACAAAAATTTGGATTTCTGGTAATTTTTGTCAATTGACCCATATGTTTATGTCTAGATTGACCGGGCTATAGGAAGTGATAGGTAGCAACTTACTTTTGGATCTAGTGTTTCGGCCGAAACCGAAATTGGCTTCGGAAGTTGTCGTGTATGCTAATAATAAATAAATGATTATAACAAACTTAATATACTGTGTTTACTAAATAATAAATATTATATATTTTGGAAAATGTATAAAATTTACCACTAGATGTCACCTGAAGTTGTATGTATTTAAAAAAAATTATTATCCTCCCCGAAAAAAGAGCAAACACACCCCCGCTTACAACTGTTGTAGAGCTAAATAACTATTAAATGTACAGTAAGACCTCGTTTAACGCTACCTCGGTCAACGTTGATTTGCTATAACGCGGTTTGCTGAAAAAACCTTAAAAATGCTTAAAATATTACCGAATTCAACATTTTGTAGCATTTCATTGATTCATATATATAATATTTATAATAATCTTATATAAAATGCCATTTACTAGTATTACAGATGAAAATTTAAGTAAATTTTGTTTATATTCGGTCATGTATGTAGTTCCAATCCATAGATTCCTATCCCTATTTACTACATGCTAAAACGTGGTTAAAGCACTACCTCGTTTAACGGTTTAACGCTGTTTACGTTCAGCGCGCCTACCTCCAGGAACGTATCTACCGCGCTAAACGAGGTATTACTGTATTTATAATTATAACATACGTAGTTTCCTTATTGCGTCTTCAAAATCAACGTTATCGATAACATTCAAAACGTGTCAAAAATTCCGCCAACGCAAGCATTGATTATTTTATTGCGTTTTACATTAAGTTATCGCGAAAAAATGTCATAAAAATACAATTTAAGCAGTAAACTTTTTATCATCTGTAATGTTCATTATTAGATAGAATCATGTGTATTATTATAAATACAAAACGCAGACTTAAAAAAGTAAAACACAATCAATCAATTACACTAAAAATATACTTTTTTTAATTAAATTATATATATTTAAACTTATATTTCTTTACATTTAAATAAATCAGGGAATGCACCTTGTTCCAAACATTTTTATGCTTATATTTCATAATTAAATGCTGTTGTAAAATTTTGTTCAGATTAATTTGCTGTCATAATGTGATAGAATTAAAAAAAGCAAAATAATCAATTTGTAATCTCAATATTGCAATTATCCACATCATTTAGGTGGGATATATACATTGTATAAAATATTAAGTGGATGAGCATACTTCTTTAAATTATATCTTATGAGAATATTCATTCACATGGTGGATCTTATCATTTTGAAATCAGTGGTGAGTTGTTATGCCATCCGTATAGACTGGATAATTTGGAATACAGCTGAGCCACAAACAACAAATATAAAGAGTGCAAGCAGCCATGGTCCAACTGGATATGATTCTTTCTCTGATTTCTAAAATAAATACACAGAAATTATATTATTGGCATATTGCAACAAGTAATTCAGTTTTTAGGATGGAATGTATGAGGCTATTAAACTTTAAGTGCAAACAAGTAAAGAGTAGAGTGTACAATATGGTTAGGCACTTACGGCTGTTTTGGGCACATTTCCTCTGTTCAACACGTTCTTCATCGCTTTTTCGTTGGCAAAACGCATCCTTTGTGTGGGCGCCATTGTTCACTGATTGTTTAAGTTAAAAGTTGCTTGAAATGAAGAAAATCAAAACACAATGCTTGACACGTTTCTAAGCGATTGATGTGTCAGTTCAGTACGGGACGAAAGTTCGCTCTCGTTGGCTGCTTGGCTTGGTTTGTTTGCTGCGCGATGGGGAACGGTGTGGTGCGTTGCGTACAGGCGCACGAAAAAGCCGACAACGCGACAAATATTTACTGCGCATGTGGCCAACACGAAACTTGTTTTACTCCCTCCAACATGAATGTACATTCAGTTTTAGGATGTATGAAATCAGTATGAAATGGTGCATATTGGTGCATACCAATCATAATTTAAAATCCATTTAAAACCAACTAACGTTACTACGGTTTATATTGTGTAAACGTAATTAACTAGTATTAAACCTCTTTTTACAATTTGTACAATGTCAATTTTATGTCAATATTATCGATGGTGTCAGAAATATATCAACATCTTGCAACAGTTGAATTGAGTTGAATGAAACTGAATGAAACAAATACCTAATTTAGTGAGTAACTTAAATGAAATTGTGAAAAGAATTATTCGTTTGATAGCATTTGACAGCACTACTCGTGTATAGCGAATACTACACTATTGCCAACAAACACCGACTAATGCATGTGTTCACCAGAGTTCATTCAATACTATGTATGTCAGGTAGTAGTGCAGCATACGCTTAGGGGTTACTCTAAGCGTAACATCAAAATATTATGTCGTTGGATTTACAGAAAAAAAATTTATTTTAAGAGGTATAATTGTTGATTTTGCCTCATCGCCAGGTATAGAATTAACGCGGGTTTTAAAACTTTAAACACGTTTATCTCAAAACTGCAATTTTTAAATAGACGAACAAACCCTACAATTTTTAACGGAATAACTTGACATTTGGAATATATCTTGGATTATATATTTTTGCGATTTACCGCATAGTTTATTTGTTATTAACAATTATATTACAAAAATCCTACGCACTTTAATAGACAATTCCAAGCAGTTCAAATATAGAATCATAAAAACATTTGGCTTATTATTATTACAATAATTAAAGCAACTGTTTGCAAAAACGTCGAACAGCCGTAATTTTAAAAGAAATTTCTTCTAAAAATTACTTTAATTGGTCACTAACATGTATAATAAAATCACGTTAAAATTATTTAGATTTATTTTGTAGCATTTCTGAAAAAAGCCTTTTTCCGTGGCTTCTAGAATGACCTAACCCCTTAATGCAGCTTAACGTAGGGTCGCATTGTAGGCATTTGCAAACACGCAAAATGTGCAGGAACCGTAAACGAGTGCTACACTTTGCTGCGCTGCTATAGTCCGGTTCTTATAAGAAGACGTCTGAGACACAATAGAAAATCAAAAACACACTTGTTAACTTTACTTACATAAATTACTGAATATTCGTATATTTAAAACTTTATTTAACAAAATATATTTATATGTCAAATAGAATCATAGTGAAAAATGATTATATAAAAATTATAGATAAATTGTATAGATAGAAGTACAAATTATAAACCTTTAGTTTAGTACATATGGCGCTTTCTTTTCCAAGAAATAATACTACACATATTAAGAAAATTCATTGTTACAGATTCTACCAAAAAAATTAAAATCGGGTATATTTTACAACATATTTTCACTTGAAGTCATTATAAGATAATTACATGTACTTTAAACATCATAAAACTTTTCCTTAGCTAGACTAACAGCAACAGTAAAGACTTCGAAAGGTACAAACAATGGAAGTTCACTAAAGTTGTTTCCCTGTATTTCTATGCAAGAAAGCATTAGATAAAAATCAATCTCAAACATACAACCAACTGTCTACATGTCTACAAATCTTTGGCTCACTACACAATTAATAGAATTTATAAAATAGATGTAATATCAATTAGTTTGATTAAATTGTTTAAATAAAAATTAAGCGATAACATCGCGCGTCAGTCTATAAATGCATCAAATAACAGTTGATAGAGTTAACAAGTTTTGGTTATGTTCAATTTTTGTATGTCAATTGTTAACAGACTTTTGAGATTTAAGTATTTAACTTAACACTCTCAAATAAATTCTACATTCTACAATACTCAGTGCTGGCAACTGTAATATTTTATTCAATAAATGTTTTAAATGTAAGTTGCCACAATTTAATTAAATTTTACATTCGATGATCTCTGACATAATTCATAACATGAAAGTATTTTTATGTATAGGCCATGGTTATGATTATGACTCAGCAGATATTCAATTAAAAATAATTTTTGTGAACCACTGAAGTATAGAGTGTACCCTGCATCTGCATTAAACATAATTGTAAATAGATTATTCAAGAGAACAAGCTAAACGTCTTTATATAGTTAGTTATCAAAGAGTTAGAGAGTTTCATCAGTTAGAGAGCACAGCAAGTTAGTAAGTTTAAAGTTAATCCTAATAAAAGAATCATATTGCAAAATTTGGATGGTTTCAATAACATTGTAACAATTAATCCCACACTCCCTTAATTTCTAATTATTTTTTAACATATATATATATATATATATTTTGTATACCAAACCAGCAATAATTTGGTTTTAACTGACACTTCAAAGCCTTCCGACTTTCCTAGGACGTTACGTATTGTTTGAGGCAGATTCTATCATTGGAAAACTACTGTTTCGTTAGTTTGGCTTACTTTGATTATGTTTAATCTACCTAATCTAACATTCTACCTTATTTAAACCTGTCAGAGAGGTTTCTTTACTAAATACTTTGGCAGTCCGTAAGGTATTGGTAATTTTCAACCTATATGCCATATTCTGTTTGTATTTTTATGATTAAATAATACTGATAAATATTTGCTGATTATGTGTTTGTTTTGTAACAATACCTTGTTTAAAATATAACAACTGTTATAATTGTAAAACATGGAATTTAAGCTTTATGTTTTTTGGAAGACTATTTTACGGGAACGAAATGTTCAAAAGCTAAGCGCTTTACTACTATAAATGTCCTAAATCAACGAATTTGGTACAAATATTCAACTTACTTTAACCTTTAAATCGAATTAATGGTTGTTGTTGCGTGCATTTCCATTTTTCGGTATAGTCCCATTTGCAACACTATTTAATAACAAAAAACAACGTATTTAATATGTACATGAGAAGAATAAGTTAAATTAAATAATTACTTTAATAAACTTACCCATGATTTGGGCGAGGAACAGCAGCGCGTTGGTCATCCATACGTCCCGATGATTGAAAACGCATAATCAACGAGAAAAAATCTTCATCTGGCACAGTTGCTCCACGACTTACAGGTGGTGGCGGTGCTTCGGACTCAACATCAACAATTGGAGCTGACGGTAATTGAGATCGTTGGTCGTCCAAACGAGAATTTTGACAACGTGCGAGTTGTTCTAAGAAGTTGTCATCTGGTAGGCTGTTACTTCGCGACTCAGCTAACTGTTGCAATGAACCTATCTGTAAACCTAACAAGCAAATTTCCTACTAGATTTCTACTAGTATCAAGTCACCATTAAAACATCAAACTACTCGTGTTTTTGCGTTTTCAAATTTGGTTATAATAATTTGCATATATTACGAAACTAACCTGGCAAATTTGGTAAAGCAGCTCGTTGTTCATCCATTCGTTTACTTTGCATGCCAACAATCATATCTAATAAATCACCAGGACCATCTTTCGGTGGTTGAACATTTTGTACATTCTGTACGTTTGACACATTAGTTTTAGTGCGTGTTGTTGGATTAGCGTTTTCTTTGTTATCGACAGTCAATACACAGCGCTGATCGTCCATACGTTTGGATTGAAAACGTGATAATAAATCAAAGAACGAATCCTCATCGTCGCCTTGTTTCACCGCTGTGTTTTTATCCACAGTACTAGTTTGTAAAATACCCAACCCGCGCTGTTTTCCATCAGGCGTCATCTAAACAATTGAATTGTAACACAAACATTAACTATTTTTAAGATTCAAAGAAAACACTCGTAACACATTTACATACTGCACGACACATAGCAACATAAAAGTTAAATGCTTCACACAAATAGAAAAAAAACTTAAAGCGTATTAAAACATAAAAAGCGCACTACCTTAATTAAATCAAGCTGTTCCATGCTTTCGCGTCTCACCCTTAACTTGTTGTTTGAATGCGACGAATCCGTTTTCGATTGTTTCGCGCTTGTACTGCTCGACGTGGAACTCGTATCAGAATCAGGCGTTTCCGGCAGTTTGAGCACCTTTTTCAAATCGGAGATATTCATTTTTGCTGTTGATTCACCCATTGGATCAACCAACTAAAAAACATAAATATTGCAAAATTCAAGTGTTAATGAACAAAAAACTATCCAAACTAAAGGAAACATAAAACGTTATCGTTATCAATTTATTTACCTCCTTACTAATTTCCAAATGTTTCATGGCATATTCCAAAGCTTTTTCATGATGAGATAACGCAGCGTGCGCATTACCAAGCGACCAGCACGCACGTCCTTCACCAATTCGATCACCCAAATGCTGCGCGATTAACAAATGTCTTAAATGATATTCGATGGCGGTGGAGTAGTCACGCAATAATGTGTAAGTATTTCCTAAACTGTAACAAGCCTGAGCTTCAACTGCACGATCACCTAACTCTTGAGCCAAAACTAAGGTCCTCCTAAACGACACGAAAATATGAAATTAGTACAATAATTTGTATTAACAATAACGGATATTTATTATACTTATAATGATGTGCTGCTTCAGTAAATTGTCCCATAAAAATATGAGAATTTCCCAGATTACTGTGCGCACGTCGTTCCGCTGCACGATCGCCGAATTGTCGAGCGATTGATAGACGCTCCTCGTGGTACTTTATTGCTTGTTCAAAATCACCTAACAGGTAATAAGTATTTCCTAAATTTCCGCATGCGCGGCCTTGTGCTGCTACATCTCCCAATTCTTGCATTAAGGTTAAGTTTTCTCTATATAAACAAACATTTTAACATTTGAATTTTCTAACCACCAATTTAAAAAGAAAAATTAAACAAAAACTTACTCATAATATGATACAGCTTGTTGTAAACACAGTTTAACATCATCAGAAAATTCCCCAGGATCATTTTGTCCAACTCTACCAATATGTTTTCCTTTAGCATGATAAACGTTACCAAGATTATACAAAGCTCTGCCTTCACTAAGTTGATCTTTTAACTCTTTGGATAACTCTAAATGAATTTTGCAGTATAAAACAGCTTCATCAAACTTTCCCATAACTTTTAAAGTGTTTCCTAAGTTACCAGATGATTTAGCTTCTCCTAATTTATCTCCCATTGTTCTAAACAAGTTTTTAAATAGCATTAGATTTATAACCAATATTCATTTCATTTAAGTATTAAATAGTAATTCTTAAAAAATACCTTGCTAATGTAAGATCATGAGTATGATATTTCATTGCTCTGGAATAATCTCCTAAATAAAAGTAAGCATTTCCCAGTTGGCTGTAAATAGCACTTAGAGTGCGTAAATCATCAGTGCCTGCTTGTATTGCTGCTTGAAAGAAAGCAACACCTGCTCTGCAATCACCAGCTTTGCAAAGTCTTTCACCTTCCAGGGCCAGTTCAAGACACATATTGGTAGACCCATCATAGCCCTTATTAACAAAACAAATTGTTGTTAAAGTTAACAAGTTATGGTTCTTCATTACTAATGTGTATAAATAAATCAAGTTACCTGTGAGTCTGTTGATAGATTTTCTGCACTTGCACTTAACGACATTGTTTACCAATGAATTTATAATCACAACTTGAAGTATCCTACGTTTTACACATTAGTAGTGTTCATCTAGGCAGGCATAACTTCGAATCACTTCGGATTAAGATTGGGTAGTTGCGTTAATTTGATGAGGACGGGAGGATCACAGAATGCTTCAACGATACTAACGATAATTAACGAAATTAGTGGAAAGCAATGAGTCAAGTGAGTCCAGCCCAAATGCAATGGCGCTTAAGTTGAATAAAAATATTCAATGGTGTGAGTCGTGTGAGTTATTAAAAGGCAGCACTATTATTCACGTAGTCGTAAATGTTCGAGTGCGATTGTATGCGTGAGCGTACCGCAGATAGCGTACAATGCAGTACAATGTACCCGACTCCAACCAACTCCAACCAGTCGGTGTTAAACGCGTCTAAATGATTTTCCTTTCTACAGCTGTCGCTCTCGAACTGAACTAACTATGACTAACTACTACTGAGACTCTGTGGTGAGAGTGCAGAGGAGTTCACCTAGTTAATTTCATACAACTTGTGGATCATCTCAAAAATATTCCGAAATTCACAACATGCGTGTGTATTATTCATAATAAACTACTTTGATTTCATTTGTTTTAAATGTTTATGTTTTTTTTTGATTGACAGCCTTGAAACAAAAAACGGAATCTCACTTTAACAACAGGGTTGGATTTTAGAACGATTTTTTTTTACAAAAATTACTAATATTAAGTTTTGATCAGCTATCTGTTTTTTAATAGTAGAAATCTCGAAAATAACAATTAGTTTAAAAAAATTATTAAAAAAAAAAAATTAAATCCTATCCTGGGATAATGGCATATATTTTTGTTTATCTCACTTCCACTTATACATTTTGTATGCGCAGAACTCATGCGCGTGGATATGTTTTTACATCAAAAATATGTGAGTGTGGCACATGTTTGGTGATGTTTGGTCCAGTTTGGTCACTGTGGTTCATGTAGAACCATGTAGAACTGTGTAGAACATAGATAAATAACATGTAGAATTTACATTGTAGATTACAGATGACCGAAGTATTCACTTTATCGGTTTCATTGGGTTTCATTTATTTTTAATTAGGTTTTTGTGTTACTTTGCGTGATGGTACAAGAACAATACAATAAATATGGAAAAAGAAAAAATGATAGAATCAGCATGTACAGATTATTCGGAGTTTCTCAACTTAGATTTAAATGACAAGGTAATAATTGTTTGTTTCGATACTTTAATCATAATAATATTCATAATATTTTGTTTTCTCCAGCTTCAGCCATTAAATCAATCAGTTGACGATATGCTAACTCGTTTAGAAGAATTTGAAACAATGGTGTTACTGATACAACAAGAAAGATGTAATGCAATTGGTTTAACTGGGTCATTAACTGATTGTGTGGATCTTCAACCACAAGTGCAACAATTATGCCAGCGAGTAGATACATTGGAGTCATTAACTGATTATTTAAAAACATATGTTAATTCATTGGAAGCAAAGATTGATGTAATGGAAGAAAAGTTTGGATTTGGTGATAGTGATAATGTGTTTAAAAACTTTATGAAGTCATCATTCTTTGTAAGTATTAAATTTCTTAAATCATTATTGATTACTAGGAAACTAATAAAATTATATTTGACTAAAGAAAAAAACGAATGAAGTTAAACCATCAACAACAAATGTCAATGAACCACTTGGTGACATATCTCTAGAGCAATATTTTAGTACTGATACTGAAAGTGATTCGAAGTAGTCATTATTTGTTGTGTGATAAATTTTTGATTTGTGAATCAGTGAGTCAGATGTATGGGAACAATTGAGTTTGTTTTTGACAACAATGTCAGAATACCAAACATTATTACTATTGTTAAAGATTAATATTTTATATTTGATATGAATTATTTGTTGTTAAATTTATGTTGATATAATAATATTATAAACTAAATAAATGAAATTGAATTTACAGTTTGATTATTATTCCAAGGTTTACTTTAGATATTTTTTTGCAACATTTACAGTTAGATCACCTGGGCGAAAGGCGACCCCTTTGACTATCAAGCTATTAAACCTTATGCTTCTCATATTTAAAAAAAACACATAAGTAGAAAGTTACATGGCGCCCCCAACCACATTCAAATACTTTGATCCCGTTGGCGATCTGCCTTTGCTATAATTTCTGAGTTAGATATAATCTCTAGTTACAGTCACTATCAAGCTTGAGCGTCCTGAGAGTTTTAGTGTGTTTTAAGTTGCCTACGTTATAAGATCTCAAAATAACATATCTAACATATCTAACATATGAACATATGTAACATATACTTGATATTTATAAACTCATCTTGTACTTTATCTTTACTAATACTAATCACTAATTAAATTAAAACAACATTAAATACAAATTGCTAAGTGTTTGGTTATAGTTAAACATTATTGGTCAGTTTAAAATTAGATCAACATAACCTATGATAACCAAAATATTCTACAAAGATGTTAATTACTTATGATTTAAGTAGTTTAAATGTGGTTTAAATCACATTTCAATGTTTTATATGAAAAAATTGTCTGTAAATACCATATTTCACTACCTGATAAATATTTCTCTCCTAATAAGGTTGCGCCACCTCCTAAAAGACTAAAACACGCTTAAATATCGCTGAATGATAAATATTGATAAATATCCGGGAATACAGGGCCGGATTAAGATTTGTGCCGCCCAGGGGCAGTGAAGAAAATGCCGCCCTATGACTGAAATTTTATTATATCTTACTTTTTAAGAAGTTAAAGTTTTGCGTGCCATATGCATCTTCAATCAACACATATGAATGATGTCTGCTTTGAACAAAGCTTCATTAGTTAATTATATATTTTATAGAAATTTTGTCCTCACTTTCTAAATTTTGCCACCCTGGGCACTAGCTCCCACTGCCCCTGGTAAAACTCCACCACTGCGTGAATACATTACCAAAACTTAATCAACTCTTATAAAAAGAAAACCCAGAAAAGCTACATTTATTTACATCTGAATAAAATAAATCACGAACTGAAAGTAGCCGTGTAGACTAGTCCTGGAACACAGGTTTTGAGGTTTGGCAATATATAATTTTGGATTTCTTCCAAACAATTTAACCCCTCCATTGAACCCACTCCTAATATTGCAGCTGCTGAAAAATGTTAAAGGTTACATGAGCCGCGAATGAAGCAAGTAAGAAGTAAAGCTCAAGCAATCTCAAAGTCCAAGTTAGAGTTACGAACATTCTGCATGAATGCTAAAAGGACCTACTAAGACTGACAAAGTCAACTCGAGCATGCGGTGCGCCATTCCATAAGCGCGTACCAAAGCTCAACACACAGCTATACGCTCGTTTCTGTTCAATATTGATCAGGGGCTGAAGGCTGAACGAAGCGTCGCGCGTGGGGGTGCGAAAAGGACGAAGAGGTCGACACAGTACTACTGCACACTGCACCGTCGACGATAATATCGACTGGGCGCAAGCGGGCATCGCACACCTAGCCACTCAAAGCAGTAGTAAACAGTGCGGCGTCGCGACGCGACACCCGACTGACTTTGCAACCCGAGTACGCGCTGCACCACGCACCCCGCATACAAAAACTTCACAATATTAACCAAAACTAAAAACTTATACTATTAAAAGCCAAATCAGTGCAAATAGCGGGCGTTGTGTGCGTATGGCAGGATTTTGTAAACATTTCCTGCCTTACCAAATCAGCATGGCGTCCTGAACAAGTAAGCAAAAACGAAAGCGAACGTGTCACGCAGGTGGGTGGACGGAACCGAACGCGAAAATTGACACGGGCGCAGAGTGTAATGTCCTCGATATCCGCCCAGGGAGTAGTGGAGCGAGCGTCCGCCGAATTAACGAAACGCATCAATGGCCTCCGCGGCAGTAAGCATCATTCCAACAAGGGCAGCGTCATGGAGCGTGTCACGAACGTCTTCTGCGGCAGCAGCAATAACGCCGCGGTGGCGGCGCCGCCGGAGAAACCGTCCCGTCTGCTTCCATCCAGAGGAAGCGCCAAAAACGCGCACCACCATCACCAACAACAACAGCAGCTGCAGCAGCACCCGGCGCTGCCACCAATGCACAATCAACATCACCACGGCAAGCGGGCGCCGCGCTGTCTGCCGCATACCACGCACGTCACGTGGGAACAGCTGATCATGGACGATCGTTTCCTGATGCGTTTCTTCCTTTATTTCAACGCCCACGAACGATGCACCCTGGCGCAGGTGAGCTCAAGGTGGCGAGACGTTCTCTATCGCTGCCCACGCTACTGGTCAGGGCTGATCCCGGTGCTGCAGTGCAGGGATTTAAGGACATCACCGGGCCCCGAGCGTGCCAGGCTTTATTCGTCGCTGATACGGCGAGGATTTCACAATTTAGCGTTGATGGGCGCCTCCGACGAGGATGCACTCGACTTAGTTAGCTCGTTTCCGTTAGCTTCCAAGCACGTCCACTCCTTGAGTCTGCGATGTTCGAGTGTCACGGACCGAGGTCTGGAAACACTTCTAGACCATCTTCAGGTAGATGAATAACATGAGTTCTTTTGTTTTGTTTTTTTTTGTTTCACTCGACCTTGGCAACATTCTTTTTTTGTATACGTTTGAACCTAGATTTAAGGATTGCAACATTTTATTTTGTTTGTCTGTTTAAATTAACTTCATATAATATTATATGAACCTGCTATGATTTGGATTTTTTTGGTATTTATCGCAGAAATGAAAAACACAGATTACCTCAAAATGAAAAAGATGTAGACATCATTCATATATACAATTCTTAGAAAACGAAATTCAGAGTTTGAATATTAATAAAACATTTCCATCACCAACACCTTTATAAAGAATATCTTTAATGTAAAAAAAAATCCAAACGAAACCTAGTTTTATTGATAGTTTTATCAGTTTCATCTTCTCAGATGTTTTTAGAGAACACTTCGAGAATCACCATGTTAAACAAGACATAACCAAACTAGGTTTCAGATATAATGTTGGCATCAGTTGGCAAACACAATGAAACATTTTGGACGCATTCCAAACTTTAAAACATTTCCATTTCTAACAAAGCTATGTCAGAAGCTCCTGAGAAATTTACATTTGCGGACAAGAATTGCCTGAATGAAAATTTCACTTAAGCAATTTGCCCATACACATACAAAATGAAACTATCACAATATCACAAAAGATATTGAAATTATTGATTTACAATTTCCATTAATACAGCCTGCTGAACTGCATTGCAACTGCATACTACCTACCTATTACCTTATCTAATAAATATTCAATGCGATTACGTTGTTGACTGACTGGCCGCTATAGTACACGATTGTTCTTTATAATTACTAACCTACTCACACCAATCGCATTAAATGATTACAGGCACTCTTTGAACTCGAGCTAGCCGGCTGTAACGAGATCACAGAGACCGGACTTTGGGCCTGTCTGAATCCTCGCATCGTGTCGCTTACCCTCACAGACTGTATCAATGTGGCGGATGAGGCGGTGGGTGCTGTCGCCCAACTCCTACCAGCCCTGTACGAGTTCTCCCTACAGGCGTACCATGTCACGGACGCGGCACTATGTTACTTTTCACCGAAACAAAGCAATTCGCTCAACATCCTTCGATTGCATTCATGTTGGGAATTGACCAATCATGGCGTTGTAAATATTGGTAAATACAAATGCAAAAACATGCAAACATAACCTGAATTATAATGTTCTGTTGTTTACAGTTCACTCGTTACCAAATTTGACCGTGTTGAGTTTAAGTGGATGCAGTAAAATAACAGACGACGGCGTCGAATTAATCGCTGAAAATCTACAAAAACTGCGTTCGTTGGACTTGTCCTGGTGTCCGCGAATCACCGATGCTGCCTTGGAGTATATTGCCTGCGATCTCAATCAACTAGAGGAATTAACATTAGATAGGTACATTTATTAATTTCAACAACGTCTTAAAGTTAATTAAACGAAATCCTTTAACAGGTGTGTCCACGTGACTGATATCGGTGTAGGATATATATCGACGATGTTGTCTCTGTCCGCGTTGTACCTTCGATGGTGTTCCCAGCTGCGTGATTTCGGTCTCCAGCATCTCTGCGGAATGCGAAACCTTCAAATACTGTCACTAGCAGGTGAGTCATAAGACTTCCTTGGATTTTTTTCTGAAATATTGATTTTTGATCATGTTGCGTTTATCTAAAATAAAAAGTGAAAAATGTTCCAATAAAATTGTCATTTTATTGTTAATAACAAATGAACTATACAATATATCGCAAAAATTCTACTTACGTCCAACGACGTAAGATATATTCTATATTTCAAGTCATTCGGTTGAAAATTGTCTGTCTTATTTATCCGGCAAACTTGAAAAATACAGTTTTGAGCTAAACGCGTTTAAAGTTTTGATGTTCGCCTTAATCTTATAGCTGACGTTGTGGTAAAATCAACAATTGAAGCTTTCCGAAATAATTATTATCTATAAACCAGACGATATAATATTTTATCACTCTAAGTATTTTTTAAGCAAAAAATGATTTTATGCAAATTTATTTATTCATCGGCAAATTTTTTTTATAGTTGTTATAGAATATTAACCTAAAACATTTTTTATATTCTAGGATGTCCTCTGCTCACTTCCAGCGGTCTTTCTAGTCTGATTCAATTGCGTCACATGCGAGAACTTGAATTGACGAATTGTCCGGGCGCATCGCGCGAACTCTTCGACTATTTGAGGGAGCACCTGCCAAGATGTCTAGTCATTGAATAAACCACAACTAAAAAAAGAAGATAATGGATAATGATTTTATGTAATTAATTGATTAACGTTTAAATTGCGTGCATTACGTGGTAAATTAACACAAAAAACACTGACGCAAGACACACAAAACATAACCTGAAAACACTAATGATATTGATTTAGTGTATAACAGGTTGTATACACTATTGCATTATACTTACCTTGTATTTTGTAACAATGCTAAGGTTGTAGTGTTTTGTGTCAGTAAAAACCGACTGGTTTCTGTAAGACTCCGTAAATTGTAAATTAAAAAAAACAAATTGCATATAAACGCAGGAAAAGTTCTACAAGCAATATGTACTATCTCGGCGTAGTTTTATCGCTCTACAACGTTTTCTACCGGAAGCAGAAGCAAAACTAGATATTTACGATTGAGGTCTGTAATAAAAGATACTTCATATTCCTTTATACAAAAAAAACAAATACTATAGAATACTACGGCTTTCGATAAAAACGTGAAGCATGCAAGTGCTACTTTGAGAAATGAATTACATACGTTACGACCTTTTAAAAATACCTTAAACATAAAAAGCTTTATAGCAGAGTTGCAATTTATACCGCGTATCATAATGTACTATATCTTGTAATGTAGGTAGAACGATAAAATGAACACTGATAGAATGCATTCAACTTTAAAGGAGTGTTTTTAAGAAAGATGAACGCTACACGCAGGTAACCGAAAATCATTGCTTCCGCGGATAATATTGTGTTTTAACGTTACGTTAACACCAAAACAAACAACTACAGCATGCTGTTCTAACTGTTATTATTACAATTTAGATTGTATTTAAAAAGTATATATTTTTATAGAATAGTTGACAAATAATGCGCCCTAACCCGAACCTGATAACAGATTTTAGCGATGACGTTGATAATACCCTGTATATCATCTTATAAACGTTTTAGTTCGTAGATTTGATTACGAAGCGCACTAGTTGGCGCTGTTTGTATCAGTAATACGGCGCAGTGAAGTTAAACCAAGTTAAACTTCTTAATCTTAAATCGATTTATTCATTTTAATTAACAATCGTAAATTAATACTTACAATCAATCGCTAATACATTTTATTATATTATTCCATTAAATTTTCAATTATTTATAGATATATATAGCAAACTTTGATTTTTGGTTGTTATATGGTTAACAAACAATTATTATTACAATTAATAGTAGTCTAAGAGCCCGCGACTGCCAGACCTTCGTTATTTTAGGAAAGGTGAAAGTTCGTCTATGTGTGTCTCCAACACAGTTAAGTAAGATCCCCAAATATGATATCTGGATCATGGTTCCTTTGGCAAATAACTGGTGAAAAGTCTTTCAATGAGTCTGGCAAGATGATAGAACCCTCAAACCTGTTTGCCTACCCAGAAAACAAATTATAATAGTTCTTTAAATAATATATATAAAATTCAGCTTTCATAATATAACGAAAATATATATTCAAAATATTAAAGTTTAGGGATGCCTGGAGGGGGTTTGCACCCATACTAAATGTCTGGCATTGAGAATCGCGAGTTATAATTAAGTGTCATAAATTTAAAAAAATTAAAATAACATTTTGTACATCTTTGTTACCATTTATCTGCCAAAGGAACCACGATCCAGATGTCATATTTGGGGATCGTTCTTAACTGTGTTGGAGACACACATAAACGAATTTTCAACTTTCCTAAAATAACGAAGGTCTGGCAGTCGCTGGCTCTTGATCAATAGTATAAAGATTGCTATATATGAGTAAATAATTCATATTATTTGTTGTAATTGATTATAACGTAATGAACTTTAACTCTATTCACTTATTTCACTTTAAAGTGTGATTGGTTTGATATTCGTTTCTGAATCGTTGGTAGTTCAACGCCAAAAACAAAATTTGTTTTCTAGTCTTTTGTAGTAACCAAATGCGCATGCGTATAATGGGAAGAGTCAAAAAATCGAACCAATCACACGTACCTTGTTAACAACTAGTGCAATAACCGCCACAACACATTAATCAATCAATCAAATTAAAATCAATATAAATTAAATTAAAGAACAAAGCCAAGTTTTTAAAATCTTAACTAATTATGAAAAACTAAAGCATCACACACCTCACAGCAATTATTACGCAGCGGCAGTGCTCCTAAATGAATAAAAGTTAAGTTATAACCAAAAACAGAATACCCAGCTTCAATGCTGCAACCACGCTGCAACTGCAAGCAAAATGATAGAAATAAATAGGAATGAAGAAATGGTGAGAATCCTAAGCAATTCTACGCCGTAAATTGTCGGTTTACGTTTCCTTATGTTTTGTTGAAACTTTTAAATGTTTAACATCTAGTCAACAAGTTTTAGATTTTAACTTTTTATGTAAATGTGATTTTCTGTATATTTCGATATCTATGATTTTTATAAAAGTCCATATTTATAATTGTACTTATAATTAATGAGAAGATGTTATGATAGAACACGGACATGAACATTTTGTTCATGGCACAATTATATTTAAAATTTAAATCAATTGATTAATATTTGTTTTAATGTGAATACATTTGAATGTTTTCCAAGAATAACAACTAACTGAGAGGTGAACAAAAAACACAATGAACAAAAAAACTAGAAATAAAATAGGTATTTTATAAAAATAAAAAAAAAACAAGTGTGGGATTTTTTTAATTTTGCCACCATGTGAGTAATCCAAGACCTGGTTCGTTGATACTGCCCTGTTGAGATATAAAAAAGAACACAATATTAGTTATTAGTTTAAATAAATAGAGCGTCTTCAGCGTGACAATGTCTACACATTGCCGTGACCAGGATTCGAACCTGGGTTACTACGGTCACAACGTAGGGTCCTAACCAATGATCAATGATCGACTTTTCATTTAGAAATTTTCTGAAGATCGACTCAACTTAACACTAATGGTCCATTTGCATATCTCACACAAAACTCACGCATTCTGGCGATCGACGAATATCGCCCCGCGATCTATCGAAATTGGCTTTGCGATCGACCTTTTGGCCGCCCCTGCACTAGACGATCACGGCTATCGAACTTGATGCAGCGCGATTTTAATTCATTTTGTGTGGGAAAGTGCACGAATTTAAAAGATACGTATAAGAATATATGATACCAAGCAATTAATTATTTAGTTAAACCTCACGTTTTTTATCATTATGTCATACACGTAAGTAACGGCATTTGTTTAGTGACCATACTGTATTTTTTTAATAACTTTAAAGTAAATATTAATCAAATCCTATACATACCGTTATAATATATGGCACTTTAGCTTCTTTTGATGCATCTGCATTTTCAATATTCATCATAGTTTGCTGTGGTTGTGTTGGGCAAGTTTCTTTAAATGATTTAGCTGTGACCCGAAACCTTAATGTTTCACCTGCATCCATAAACAAATCATGTTTACCATCACCCGTGTCATATTCCCAAACCCAAGCTTGTTCTGTTTCATCAAATCTAGATGGATGTTGAAGTGCTGATGGTGGGATTATTATATCATCAAAAAATCCAAGGGAAACTTTTGCCATTAAGTAAAAAAAAATTATTCACTTTGTAGTTGTATTATTAGTATTAATATAACTTACCATGTACACCTTCTTCACTACAACATCTAATTTTTCCTAACAGAATTTCCTCTATAAAAGGTCTGAAAACTATGTAACGAAAAGTAACTCTTGTGTGTGATGATCCATCTCCAGGAAATATGAATGAGTCTTGCAGTTTTGTGATATCAAATAATGCGATGCATAAACCAACATCTAATACAACCTTAAATTGAAATACGAAACGTAAATGTTTAATTTAGTTAAGTCATACATTAATCACATGTTTACCTTGTTTGCTAATTTTTTGTTTAATTCACTTGCAATTGCATCGTTTAACTTAATGTCAAAATGTTCGGGGAGAATTTTTGTAACATTTTCCATTTCAGCTAACACAAACATTGTGTTAGTGGTTTTTAATTTATATTTAATGGTTTTATTTTGTTGTTGAATATTTGAATTGACTGTTTTAGGTTATGACGTATGCTTCAACCAGCTTCCACTCATTCCACTCACTTCAACTGACTTCAACCAGCTTCAACATAATTATGTTCTGTGGCGTCAACCCAGTGTGTTTAGGAACTAGGCCAGCGATGCGCAAACTAGGTGTTGCAACTACTGCAGGAGTTGTCCAATCAAACAAAAGAAATACTCAAAATATTCAGGAAATTTGCGAACATTTGTCTAGGGGTCGCCAAAAAGATTTCTCTCTACTGAAAGGGTCGTGATCGAAAAATGTTTGCGCACACTGAACTAGGCCAATAAAACTCACACAATAAAAGTACAATAATATATCAAGGCATACAATATAGGTACGATAGGTACATTTTGCGGTAAAGTAAAGCGCGACTAATGTTAATATGATGCTTGGAGATACGAGCAATTGCATACGTTTGGCGCAAGGGGTGGCTTGTACGATTTTAAATAAAATAATTTAAGTTATTTGGTTTTTATAATAGTTATAACTAATTTATTATTAATGTAATACATTATATTTTATAGTTATTCTGTATGCGTTTATTTAATGCGTTCAATTGTTTTTAGTAAACAAACGAAGGTCATTGAAGAATTATGATAATCCACAATCAGATAAACATAATAACGCAAATCAATTATAGATTAAACATAGATTATGAATAGATTTATCAAAACCAGTCCGTTGTATTGTTATACATTTGGTTTTTTGTTGTTGTTTTTCTTAATGTTTTATTTGCATAACAATACTCATAACCATTTTTTTGTATTATGTGCAATTCCATTAAGCAAAATATAAAATCAAAACATTAATCACAAAAATAGAAGTGTACTTCCGGATATTTTTGTATTCGAGTTCGGCATCACATTCAGTAGCAGGTGGCATTCAACCGCAGTGCAAGTTTTAGTTTACAAGCACACACAGTCGTTATTAAGTGAATAATAATAATTTAAATAGTAAATACCAATTAATGTTAACATTGTAAGTTTAACATTAAAAGTATTAGTAATTTGAGTTGGCACCCAACCTAAAAATATTCATTAAAAATTTGAGGTTAAGTTTGTGTATTTTTGCGGTTATCGGTGCTTTTTGGGTGTTAATGTGTGCAATGAGTGCAACCGCAGCTGCCGTTGGATTATTAGTAGCAGGAACTGTTTTTGCAGTTGCTATTTGTGAGTAAAATTAATTTTTTTTCCAAATATTCATAATTGTGTAGGAAAAAAATTGTTTTAACATTCATGTAAAATTTGTGTAAGATGCATGATGTTGTAATCTAATTTCACCGTAGTGAAAGTTACAGTAATTTTGTATCATTTACACGACAATTTCATCTATTCAAAGGTAATGATCCATTTGCGCGTTTGTTTACATTGCAGACAATCAAAATCAAGCCAATGCATTAGCCAACGCAAATGGTGTGAACTACACAGCACTCATGGATCCAAAAGGGCCTGATGTTCAGTTTATTTTATTTACTAAGTAAGTTCTTTACTAATTGTTAATGTTTTATATTTTGAAAGGCAGCACTTACAATGGTGTACTATACATTTCAAGCAGGGCCGGTCTTAGAACTGGCGGGTCGCAGGTAAAGTACAGGGCCTGTGCCAATTCAGTTGTGGCGACCCTTGCAGCAAATGTAGGATTTAAACTGGTCACACAATTTTAACATATAACATTTTTATTAAATATTTTTTTATTAAATTAAATGAACTAATTTATAATATAAGTACATACTAACAAAATTAATTTAAACAATTATATTTTAATTCTTTGAGTTCTAGTACTTGCCAACTTTTCTATAAGATCTGAATAATCTTGCTCATTGGCTAGTTCACTTTCAATTGACAATAGTGCCAAATTGTTTAAGCGGTCTTTCCCCCATGGTAGAGCTAATAGCTAATAACACTGGTCAACAAAAAAAGACCGAAAAAAAGTTTTTATTTATATCAATTTTAACTACTTTTGATGCGCTGATTACGAATATGTAATCCGTTTTTTTGAGATTGGCTCTAGTTTTTGAGTTATGATTTTTTTAAAATTTTGCCTATTTTGGGTGTAATTGTTAGGTAAAGTCTAAAATATCTTTGGTTTAAATTATCAGAATTGAATGAGACAAAGTCGTATGTGTTCTCTATTAGCTACTCGTCAATGTGTACTATAATTCAATCACCTATTACTTATT